>CAEGAD010102459.1:0-12040 GCA_903067055.1 Poeciliopsis paucimaculata
CTTGACAGCTCTTAGAAATGTCCCCGATGATGTATTTAAGGTAATCTGAGTCACTGTTTGAAGAATTGAGCTGTCCAAAAAGGAAATGGGGTGCAGCAGTTGTAGGGGCACCCTCCAGACACGGCCATGAGGGAAATTATGGAGGTTATGGTTACTACCTTTCTGTCTCTGACTGAAGCTTCAATAATGAAAGAGGAGTTCAATTTCAAGGCTGTGATGAATAAACTGCCAGGCGTGGTGTGTACTGTTCTTTAAATGAGAACTCTGTTCATAGAAAAGTAAATGGAGGATTTTATTTGATAATTTGGAGAGAATGAACACTTTGAAGAATGGAAGATTTTTAGGGGAAAATTATTTTCTAAGTCTTGCTTTTTTATGAGTATTTTTTGATTATTACTGAAATAGTTACCAAACAGAGATGTAGCAATGCATCCAGTGAACACAGTGATATACTACATTGGGTTCTCAGCTATGAGACAAAATAGGATGGGGGTATGTTTTTGAGAAAACTAAGAATCACCTTTTATGTTTTTTAAATAATGCAAAGTTTTTGCAAATCACAGGAACTCTAACTGGTATTCAATTATTCAATTTGACTAGTCCATCTACTGTGGATTCTATGATTTTCTTATCTGAATCAGGTTTGATCATTTTAAAATATTAGTGTTTGAGCTATGTTGGATATAGCTGCAAATACTGCAGATTAAATGTTTTTTTATGTTTAAAGAGTGTGAAACTTTTCTAAACAAGCATACATGTAGCCTTTGAAGAAAGTGGTTGTTGAAATTATATGATTTTAGTTGTTATTATCTTGTAGATGAGATTTATCTGCTGATTTTTAGGGTCAGGGTTGATGCTGATGTCACACAGAGGAACTTCTTTCAAGTTCCTCTGTCTTTTCATTGAATGTGTTCATTTTTCTAAGCCTATGTTTGTCTAACTGAAAACTCTGATTACACTTGATGTCATCACAGTCCAACAAACCTTGGCCCTTCACTATTTTCAATGTGCCCACATGGGTCACTTACCCTGGAGTCGTATATTTTTGGATATGACATCATTCATAATTCATCCATCAACAGAACCTCTCATTTCCTTTCTGTCAGAAACATATTCCTCGCCCTTTTTTTTTCTTCCCTTCGTTCACTCCAATAACGTTCACCTTTCATAAATCTGCCATGTCACTGCTTCTGTCTTTGTCTCTCTTTGTTTGCCTCTGGTGCTGAGCAGCATTGCAGTGTAGGTTGCCTTTGATTTATAATCACACTGCATCTGTGCCACTAAATGGATGTGATGTGTCAAATAGTGGCTTGGAAAATATGATGCTTTTGTCAGCTGATCACAGGCTGATATTAGTCATAAAGATTTCATCTGTTAGTATTTTCTGAACACACTTTTTTTCACAGCCTAAACACAATGTTCCTATCTTTAATGGCACATTTAGAGCCAATAAAGACAGGCTCCAAATGTGGAAGTTAGTTTTTTTTGTTTGTTTTTTTTTACTGAGAATAATGTTTAAAATCCAGTTAATCGAGGTGTCTTGACCACTGACATTACTACAAAGCACTTCACTGCTTTTGTCATCCTTCTGTCTTGTTATGTATTTGCTGATCATCTCTGATCCTTCAAATTGGTGTGATTTGCAGATTGCAGAGTGGGAGGAGAGGCAGCTTGATGAGCAAGTCGATTTCAACAACTGCAAGATTGACCCCGCCCCTTTTCAACTGGTGGAGCGTACTTTGCTGTATAAGGTTTGATTGGAGCTACAGCTCCTGTTTACCCTCTTTGTGCATAAAAGTGCATCCTTCCTGATGGTTGTGTTTCTCAGTGTTTAGAGGCATTAACCAGTCGCCATTCTGATCTGCACAAAGCCTTGAAGTTTTACAGTATTCACAACCCTTGACTGTTTTCGCACAGTCTCATATTATAAACATCAATGCTGAGGTTTTATGGTAGAACAACATAAAGTACCACATTGTTGTGAAGTGGAGGGAAAATCTGAAAAGTGTGGAGCGCTTTTATGTTTTGACACTCCTGAGAGTTCTGATCAGATGAGACCAATCTTTTGCTTTGAGTCAAATTACTTTGTGCGTTCGAAAATTAGAACTGCACATCATCCTGGACACACCATACTGTCAAGCATTTTGGTGGTGGCAGCATTATGCTGTGGGAATTTCTTTCTTCATCTGGTACATTAAAGGGCTGATGACATGAATAAAAGTTTACCTTCCAGAACCAAAAAGAAAACTACACATACAGCAGGTGCTTCAATTAAATGGTTCACACTAAGGTATAGTCACATATTACCAATGTAAACATCTTATAAACAGTGGAAAAGGACAATTGAAGTTAAAGTTCATTACATGCTGAGTGAAAGAAAGAAGCTTCACTCTTCTTTACTCTCTTTCCTGCTTCACATTTCTGCAGCCCTGAGGAGGCTCAGTCAACAGTGTGGGTTGAAATACTTCTTACAGAATACACCTGCATAGAGCTTCTTTGACTTGCCAGCAGCCATGGCAGCACCTAATGTCTCCCATCTAAAATGCTATTGTGGCTCTCCAAAGTCTTCGGGGCTCTTTATAAATACTCTTTAAACATTTAAGAGCCAGGAATACTGCGCCAATCCATCTCGCTTCCCTCCTTCCACTGCATCCTGCAAAAAGTCAACATCACCCACAATCTCCCTCAACATAAACAGTGCCATTACTTTTAGAAGAAAATACAAAGGCACATTTTCTGACAATTGACTCATTTATTTATTGGTGATAGTTGGTGGAATTATTTCTGCATTTGTGTGCCAAAGGACTGTGGAATAAATATAAACACAGGTTGTAGCTACTCTGGTTGCTGATAATTAGTGTGCTGCTGATCAGTTGATTGTGAAAAAGCCTGTGCTGTGGCCTCAATCAATGCACCTCGATTTAAAGAGATGCTGGCATCTTCAGTGAAGCTGCTGCATTCTCCTCTGGGAGACCTATTTGACAAATTACATTTCAGCTTACCGTGGCCTCAAAAACACTCAACAATCTTTTTCTTGGCACAGCCTTTATTTTCTGTGCTCTGTGGGATCAATTCCAGATATCCCAGATGGGGAAAGTCTCCCAAAACTCAACTGCAGCTTGCTTCAGAAATAAAAAAAAACATTTTATCTAGCAGAAAAGTAATTGAAGATTCAGTCTTTTTATTTTTCTCTAGCTGCACAAATTCACCCTATACCAGTGTAAAATCACTTTGTAGATCCCAACTGGAAATGGTAAATACTATAATCAGGCTAAAGGATGAAGAAGAGCAGAAGTATACATGTATTTTTAACCTTTTAATAGGCTTTTATTGTCTATTGCCATCCTAGCAGCCTGGGAATTCCACCACAATTAATCTCCCTTCAGTTTTCTGTCTGGGATTTTTCCCATTAAGCTCAATTTCTCTGGTTCGACTTCAACCAGGCTACCTATGTTCTTATCAGGCTTCCAACTTGGTGGCAACAGTTATTCTGTAGACGGTACACATAGATTTTAATCTATGGTGTCAAATGCACATTAATTAGTTCCACGAAAAAAAAACTTTTTTTGCCTAAAATATATGTCATAAAGCATTTTTCTCCTTTGTTATATCACAAGAGTATCTAAAATGATTTGATTCTTCTAATTAGCAAATGGATTGCTATAAAAGTACATGTGCTTGAATTAATTAACTTGCTTTAGCAATGGTTCACTTCGAAGGAAAGCATGCAGTGATCATCACTTAGTGTTTTAATAGCCACACACGGAAAAATAAATTGCTTCCAAGAATATTGCACTTGAAAAAACCTCATGGTGAGAAGTTAAATGTCAGCAAAGGAGGCTTCCGGAAATCCAAGGTTGTCCATCATCTCTTGTTAGGGAGTCCTGTAACCAGTAAAGAGCTTCCTCAATATTATAGCAGGTGGACTTAAGTGCATCTGCATAATAAAGCAAATTTATGTCAGAAAGTGTCAAGAAAGAAACCATTTTGTTTAAAAACAGAATAAATCAAGAACAGACTCAATTCTGCAGAAAGTACGAAGATAGACACCAGAGGTTTGGGACAAAGTTACTTCCTCTGATGACTTTCCCTTCCCGGTGTCTGACGCATCATAAAAACTCAACAAGTAAAAGGTGAACAGCAACAGTGAAGAACATGATACAGTTTATGTGACATCCTGTCTGCCTTACACTCTGGAGATGATAATTAGTCACTGGCTAATCTGATGCAGTGTCTATTCTTTCTTGAGGACAGAGGAACTCAAACATGTGGTAACTCACTCACAGATCTCAGATCAGCCCAAGAACACTGGCCATGATGAAGAGTGGGGTCAGAATGTTGAGCATGATGGAGCTCCATGCAAAACTGACTACAGAAATGTTAAAAGATTATAAAATTTACATTGTTGGCAACTGAGCAAGAAACTCTATAGCTCCTAATGCACAGAGAACATTTATTCACTTGTCAATGGGGAGATAAGCATGTTAAGTATGATAACCTTGAGTAAACATACCACCATGTAACTGCTTTTGATTAAAGCAGAAAAACAAGAATAAAGGAGTTATTTTATTTGATGTATTTTCTAATGTTTAACATTTGACCATGACTGAATAACAATATGGTATTAGTGTTAAATAACACAAACAAACCTAATCACACACACAAAATAATAATAATCCCCACTATCTATTTTATTGCTGCTGTTTTGATTTTTTTTTTTTTATTAAATTAAAGGTTAAAGTTAGACATTCTGCTCATTAGTATTGTCTCATTATTGGCATACATCTTAAAGTTCAACCACTTAATACTCAACTTTTACAATTACAGAGCAACAAACAAACACAGGGTAAAAAGATAACCCTGTGTTATGTTAAATGGATAACCAAACATCTAAACATCTCACTAAAATTATACTGGAGGGATTAAGTCATTTTGTTGGCAACAATTCTGACCTAATTTATGCAATGAGCAGCTTCATTCCTTCAAGAGTCGTGTTAAAGAACACATTCTTTGGTTCTGGTGAAAATAATGTTCAGATGGATCGAAATGTTTTCTGTCATCCAACCAAACAAAGATACTAACAGGATTGTTTAAGCTAAAATTATTTTAGAATAATTATTAAAATATGGAAGAAGAGTGGAGATACTGAAGAAAAATTTTAGTTGGAAAGCGTATATTCAGAGGATCCATCGTACCCACTACGGTACAGACCTGCAGGAGTTATGGAATGAGGTTGCTTTAGCAATTTTTGTTCAGTTCAACATATTGCTGGAGTAGACTACCTATTAATACAGAATGAGGTTCTTTTTTGCTTATAAAAAAGCTTTTGTCATTAATCAGTCAACACAATTCAGTAGATCTACTGGATAAAGGTACTTGAAGCAGTCCTGCTAACTCATCCTTCTGTAATTTTTCTGAAGCTTATCTTTTGTTAGTAAAATCAGGGTGAATAGACATTAGTGCTTTAAGAAGTTTAAATATTCTTTAAGGTTCAAGCAATAGCTCCATTAAGTTTTTGGCAAGATGGAAGCATCTTTCACTGCTGGTGATAAATCTCTCTCCCTTTTGTTGTGCTTTTAGATTTAGATTTAGATTTTTATCAAACAAGTCCTTCAGCTTGTTGCCAGCCTTACATAACTGCCATTTAAAGGTATTTATCGCTGTTATAACCATTTGACTGAAAGTAACAGTCTGCTCATCTCACAGCCCCTCCAGTGGCACTATAAAATAATAGCAGTTCATCTGAAAAAAATCACAGAGCAGCCAGCTGAAACAGAAAGGCTTAGCAACTTATGTAAGGTTGACTCCATTAGGCAGCTCTGTCTGGATCCAGCGTGTTGCTTAGCATTGTAATATTTTTCATTTGCATTTGTTCTGTTATTTATATGTTTTTGGTTCTGTTTTCTGCAAATGAAGGAATTTCTGTCTGTAGTGTTTGTTTCATTTGCTTCTTTTTGTGTGTTTTGGAGTTTGCATAATTAACTTGTTTGCAGCTTGTTTTTAAATTAACCAATCAACTTTATTTATAGCATGTTTCAGCAATAAGGCATTTGCTGTGCGTTTACACCTGTTTCCATTGTGTTTGCACATCTTGGCCACTGTACTACAATCGGTTATCTGCCTTAATGGCAATATTAATATTATGTTAATATAGAGCCAAAGTTTTATTTCGGAACATCCCTCATGTATATTATGTATAGAAACGGGTAAGATGTTCTTGCCTGGTTAGCATGAAAATCTACATCATAACAGCTTTTCTTTAATTTTTATTATTACATAACAAAAATTATATAATTAGCCTCGCAGCAGCTGAATTGTCAAGTGTCTGATTATTCCATAAGTTTTAAAACAGGCTGATAATGAACCACAAGATTTCACTTTTATCTCACTTCAACACGTGTGTTGGTTCCTCTGTTCAGCTTTCCATTTTTAGCTTCTAGCTATTTGGCATCTCCACATACAGTTGAAGCTTTTATGTGGTTGTTAAACCTCTAGTGTTGCCTACTGCACTAATAAAGATGCTTTGCTACAAAATTTGGTTCATTATTGTTCCATAGCAAGATAAAAAAAAAATTAAAAAAAAGCTTTTTTATGTGCAGTTTAAACGGATCCAATTTTCCAACTGTGATAGTAATTAGCTTTGGCTAATTAGCAACTGCAAGGATAGTATTTTTTCCCCTTTTTAAAGTGTGAATGTACTTGGAAGTGTGGCCCAGGGACGTCCAAAGTATCTGTATCCAATTTAGCTGAACATGTTCAGTGAGTGTCTTGTGAATGAAGTGTTGGATAATTAAAGTTAGTGGTGCATGTCCTTAAATGAGCTCCATTACAAGCCTCAAACATTCACAGAGCTGTCTCTGTGAATGTTCTGGTTGGCTCTAAAGATTAATTCCATCTTTCATCTCCTATAGACTCACACAATTTTCTCCCTGATGGGCCTCGACCACGCCTACGTCACCAGCATCGGCCGTCTCATTGGGGTGGTTTCCCTCAAGGAGGTAAGTCTGGTTGTTTCCTCCTTTTTTGTGAGAATTGATATATAATGATTGCAGAACCGAATTCTGCTCATATCTGTGACATCCATTAGCACTATCAGCGCGTTTGTTGTTTTTAAAACTCTCATCAGCAGAGCTGTCGCTGTACTAAACTCTCATACAGTTACACAAAGACCTTTCAGTCATCTTTAATGATTCTTCTTTTCTGCCCGTGATTTACTTTGGCAGACATAAGGCTCTTGCAAATTGCTGTCTCTTATCTGTTGTCTCTGTCTGTCCTCTGCCCACATCCCTCTCCTTACATATCTCCTGCCTCCAGGAGATATGTAACAACCTCACTGTTTTTCAATTGGCCAGGAAGTAGAAAGAGGGTTGTTGCTAAGTGCAGGCACTGCTTTCCGGACCCTGACATTTAAAGCTTTTTTGTGCTTTGTTCCGCCATCAGACAAGAAGTCCACTGCAGACAAAAGCTGTTCTCCTTCATAGACATTCCTATTATATCACAATATGTTTAGCACATATGATGACAAAATATGATCATTTTTTATGCTTTTTTTCTTCCTTGTGTTTTCAACTAAAACAGGAAGACTGTTGGGGTTTTTTTTTAACTGAAAATGTTTTGTGAATCTGAAGCAAGCACATTGAAAACAGTTTCAAGTTTCAAGAGTAAAAATATTTTTCTTTTTGTTGTTTTTTTTGGTGTTAAATAAGCACCTACCTGGTTTGGGTAAAAATCAATCAGAAACAAATTTTAGATGAAACAAGGATTTCTTTCTGTAACTGATGATTACCATAAATAAAGGGGACCCAATACTTTACTGTGTCTAATAAATGGGAAGCTAAAAAAGCTCAACCTAAATTTATCTGCCCAATTGAAAGACTTGTACTCTGTCCTGCATTTCTGAATAAATGATAGCACAGTAGTGCATCAATCCATCCATATTTCCATGGTCCTCCTGATTATAAGTAGTGAAGGATTTTGGAGGGGAACCCACTCACCACTTCCCCTAGCATCACTATATGCAGATCATTCTTGTTCTCAGGCAAGGAGGTAAATATAACCCCAGCAGGCAAAGGGCAGCCTGCCTTTTTCTGGTTGAAAACCATGATGTCTGATTTCATGTCCTTCAGAGCCGAACTGCTCTGCTGAAGACTGACAGACATGGCTTGGAGATGCCAACTGAACCACATGAGCTACTAAAAGAAAGATGAAACGCAGCTGTAGCAACACACACACACACACACACTTCTGATGTCTTGAGATTTTATTCACAAAGCAAAAGTAGGACTGGCGACAACCTGCAGCCCAAGTGGAGTTCAACTGGGAACAGCTTGGTTAGCTTTATGCCAGAAATGCGGACACTTGGTCAGACACAGACCAGATTTTTCTTGAAAGCATCCATGGTCCTCCTGGCAGAACGCTTTCAGGGACACATGTTCCAGTTTTGTAAAATACATGTATTTGACATCTTTGACATCCATTTTATCTTTTCCAAACTGTTTTATTATTATTATTATTATTATTATTATTATTATTATTATTATTTTGCATTTAAATTTTTCTGGATCCCAATTTTCTACTCTAATCATAGTTATTAACCCAAAAAGTGTGTATTTAGTGAATGAAAAATATTTCACCCAAATAGCCAAAGAATTTCAGATGTAAAACCTGTTATTCACCTTTCACAAATATAATAGTCCTGTTATATCGATTGCTTTTGCAAGATATTTAAAACACATTCTTTGTGCAAAACATAGAGTCTCACATATTTCACATTTAATAGAAAGAAAACTCTTCCTTTGGTGAGACCAAAATACACCAGAGTTTAACTTAACACAAGAAAGTGTCCTAAAGAAACCAACAGTAAAACTTAACCAACTGATGGACTGGACTGGGTGTTTTTCTGGTTTCCTTTTCCAACTTAGCATGAACATCATCTAAAAAATTATTCCAAACTGTCTTTTCTCTTTCCTTTCTTTTCTAAACTTGTCTTTATTCTTTTAGCTACGCAAAGCCATCGAGGGATCTGTGACAGTAAAAGGCGTGAAGGTGCGTCGGCCTCTTGCCAACTTAAGGAACAGTGGGACCAGCAGCAGCAAGACTGAGGCGACAGAGCTCCATAAGCTGTGGGACCATCACAGGAGCGTGTCGCTGCCAGGAGAACAACCCACGTCAGAGTCCAACGAGAAGTCCCAGTGAGGGAAAGCCGAGGACAAAAAGGATGAAGAGGGGCAGGTGGGGGACGAGGAGGTAGAGGATGCAATGAGATCTTTAATTTCCAAAGTTACAAACATGCAAAACTCCTCAGGGCTACAGATCATTATTTAAATATAGAAAGTTCTCCTACATCGTTCTCCCTTCTCTCCACATCTGCCACTCGACCTCCTCCAACACCGCCTCCTCGGCTTTTTTATTCACCCAGTGCTTCTTCCAGGAGCTTTGCAGTGGCCCAGCCAGACACTCCATGGGAAATGTCCAGCTCTCCATTTACCTTTGGGGTCCCGCAGTGTATTGTGTTTGTCACCTCCAAAGCTGGGACTGAGTTTTTAAAAAGGGATTTTTTTTTGTAGACTTTATTTTTATTTTATTTTTTTTTAGAGTTGGAATCAAGGTTTGAAGACGCAAAATATGTCGAGCAAGTCTTCCATTTAATTCCTGAAATTCAACAAGGAAGATTACTGTAATGTTTGTGTGTACTGGGAGTGTGAATGTATGAAAGGAGAAAAATGTGCACATGAAAAGAAGAGCAGCATAGAATCTGTCATATAGGATTTTTTTTTTACTGCCTTTAGAACAAATTTCGATCTTTATTGTCCTCTGTGACAAAGTTCAGTCTTGATAAATCCGGAGGTCTGGAAGAATCACTTTGTCCCACTACCAAGCATTGAACTGAAGTAGTTTGTTGTTTATGTCTTTTCCTATGCATGCTCACCCCTCCACTGTGAGTCCTAGCGATTAGGCCGAGTGCAGCGAGCAGCCAGGCCTGTTGGCACCATAATGTACACTCCCTTTATTCTGTAGCTCTGGCCTCAAGTGACGTGAGGCTGAAACGCACACAAACACTTTGCAGCAGTGCACTCTGACGGTGGATGTTCTCTGCTTATTTAAATCTGACTCTGAGATTCTGAGAGGGTTAGGGAAGATGAGGAGGAAAGACAGGAATCAAATGGTTGTCTAGAAGAAAAAAAGTAGCTCTGGATGCTCATCAATCTGAATTTAATCACTATGTGAGCTGTTATTATATCATTTGAGACACAACACAAACCGCACTAGTATACTGGTACAAAATGATGATAAAATATTCATTGTCTGCTTAAAACCACTGACCGAAATCTATAACAGACCAACAGGGAGTGATTTAACTTCAGTTGGACAAAATAACTAGAGTTTAGCTGTTGCATTATTGTTAGACTACTGTTAGGCATGAATGTGTAACAGCACCGTGTTTTCTAATTCCTGACATGACAGATAACACTAAATACCTTACAGTTAATAATTCATGTCTTCCATAGTTCCTTCTGTTCATTAAGATAAAAACATTTCTTCCAGTTTCTCCCTCCTGTCCTAAACATCCTAAACGCTTGCTTTAGGACCAGGCTAAGATTTTTGCTACCATTTTATTGCCTTATAAAAAAAACACTTGCAGCCTCCCAATGTCTTCGGTGATTTTAAATAGATTTTGGCATCTTTTCTTGTTTGGTTCTGCAGAATAGGAAGCTTCTGCAGCGACAAAGCATGGCTTTGCATGAGAGAAAGCATGTGGCATTTATTTTATATGATCAAAACTAACCAAAAGCAACACAGACAATTGACTGGATGAATGATATCTTGGATTTGCAATTCTGTGCCTGTATTTTCTGCCATTCTACTGCGTCTCCCTCTTGTCCAGTAATCTTTATTCATTACCTGATTTATAACCAGGTATTGGGGTCTTTGTGGGCTCAGAAACTTACAGATTAATATATTTAATATCATTCTTGTAATCTGAAATCATGATTTTGTGTCTTAACCAATCTTCCTTGTTGACTAGTCTCTTTTTTTTTTTTTTTTCTGGGGAGATTTTTCATCTTTTGTATTTATATTTTTGTCGCTTTTTCAATGATTTAAAAGCTATTTTTGTATATTTAACATGTCTTAAACATTTCTACGGTTGAGATTTATTTGCGAAGTGCGAATACACTAACAGGGTGATAGCTTGTGGCGTGTGTCTGATGGCAAACTGAAGAACCAGAATAATGAAGTTAAAGGAATGAACTTGCTCATTCCAGAAGTGCCTCTTTTTCTTTTAACAGTGGGAATAAAATGGAGCAGGACTGCTTCACTCCTCATAGACATGTAGACCAGGCACTTCTCGCACTCGTCCCAAAATATGTAAGTGGCTTGATGGTGTTTCACGGTAGTGTGCAGAGTTGCTGCCATGGCAACCGTGGTGTCTGCTCACCCCAGGGGGAGCTGAAAGCTCTCCTCTCATTTGGTTCTGTTCATTTGTTTGCACCTTTTCATCGATTCTCATTGTTCTGCCGGGTCCTTTCACCTCGCTACAGACGTCTCATCTCATCTGCTGCAGAGAGAGGTCGCTGGCTCTTTATCAGCCTGCGTTAATCACAGTAGAAGTTGTACATTTTCTTTTTATTGATGGATCTGCTTGTGGGTAATTGATTTGTGCAATAACAGTTCATCTCATTTTCTAGACCTGTTTTAATTGATGACATGAATGCAAGATAACCTTATTTTTGTAAAGAAATCTGAAAAGAGTAAAAAGATTTAGGTATACAAGAAGAAGTAGCATGATAAAGTCTTGACTCTTTGTAGAGGAAGGTTTCCCAGAAGCCTTTGGAAATTGAAATTCATATTGCAACAGTAATCTGCTCTCTTGGTGTCTCAGTTGGGCTCTTTGGAAACCTTATCTGGAAGACTGTGTGGCAAAGCTTCTCCTCTCATCCGAGCCTCCCCAGGCACACAGTCAGTTTTATCATGCTTCCTTCCATCCTCTCCTTCAATCAGAGCGGCTTTGATGAGCCCAGATCTTTTTTCCACTCCTTAC
>CAEGAD010102472.1:0-19851 GCA_903067055.1 Poeciliopsis paucimaculata
GATTTATTCAAAATTGAAGGCATACTGAACCAGCATGGCTACCACAGCATCTTGCAGCAGCATGCTATTCCATCATTAGTTGGACCATCATTTATTTTTCAACAGGACAATGACCCCAAACACACCTCCAGGCTGTGTAAGGGCTATTTGACCAAGAAGGAGAGTGATGAGGTGCTGCGCCAGATGACCTGGCCTCCAAAGTCACCGGACCTGAACCCAATCGAGATGTTTTGGGGTGAGCTGGATCGCAGAGTGAAGGCAAAAGGGCCAACAATTGCGAAGCATCTCTGGGAACTCCTTCAAGACTGTTGGAAGACCATTTGAGGTGACGACCTGTTGAAGCTCATCAAGAGAATGCAGAGTGTGCAAAGCAGTAATCAAAGTAAAAGATGGCTACTTTGAAGAACCTAGAATATAAGACATTTTCAGTTGTTTCACACAGTTTTGTTCAGTATATAATTCCACATGTGTTAATTCATAGTTTTGATGCCTTCAGTGTGAATCTACAATGTCAATAATCATTAAAATAAAAAAGAACTCTGAATGAAAAGGTGTGTCCAAACTTTTGGTCTGTACTGTATCTATATGTATATATATATATAATGAATTGGTTCCTTTTTGTAATTGTTTTTTTCTTATT
The DNA here is from genome assembly GCA_903067055.1 of Poeciliopsis paucimaculata. Classification (NCBI taxonomy): domain Eukaryota; kingdom Metazoa; phylum Chordata; class Actinopteri; order Cyprinodontiformes; family Poeciliidae; genus Poeciliopsis; species Poeciliopsis paucimaculata. The sequence continues at coordinate 641 of CAEGAD010102472.1, forward strand.
GCAATCAAAATCGCTGATTTTGTGGTGCTACTTCAGAAATATTTGCAAGGAATTTTGTGATATTAACACTTATGGGTGAAAATAAGTGGGACTTTTTGTTATTTCACATATTGACTCAGCATCTAGGTAGTGTAGTAGAAATGTGAAATACTGCCACCTATGGATGGACAGTAAATCATTTTTTTTCTTTATTACAACTTTCTTGCTTTGAAGATTTACAGTTTTGCAAAATCTGGATGTTTTTTTAACCAATCCTCTTTAGCCAACCCAAGAACTACCGTCTTTCCCCCAGGCCCAACTCTGATTTCAGGTCAGGTGAAGGAATGATTGAAATAAAGCCAGCTTTTAAAGATATTTTTCTGTCATTTGTAAAATAAATAAAATAATTCAAGGGATTCAAGCAATTTTATTAAAATCATAAATCAGATTTCATTCTGATTTGATTGTAGCTGGAATTCATGTCTTCCAGCCATACTGCCACATGCAGGTGGGAGGTAGCATCATTTAACCCTAATGTTTTTAGTAAAACTAATATTTTCTGCCCAGATGTGTGAAAATGCGTCTCTTTCCACCAGGGATACTCATCTGTCTCACAGATGTCTCGCATTCAGACGGACGTCACCCTGCCGCCTCTCAAGAAGCTTGCTCCATCCGATAGTAAGGCCAAAGAGCGCCTGTTTGTTGTCTTCAACCCCTCCCCGCTGCCGCTCGACGTGCTGGAGGACGTCTTCTGGTAAACGTTGATACTCCACTCCGTCGCCATGTTTCTGCGTTATCCCACAGCTAAAACATGCCTGCTAATGTCTGTCTCTGCAGTCGCTTCGGTTCCCTGATCGAGGTCCATTTGGTTCCAGGAAGGAAGGTTGGATACATGAAGTATGCTGACAAACAGGTGAGTCTCTCAGGAATGAATGAATAAAGTCAAGTTTATTTGTATAGCACATTTCATCAACAATTCAAAGTGCTTTAGATCATAAAAAGTCTGTAATCCTGGAAATGGTCTTCAGGTGGTAAAAGACTGACTTTGTAACTGCCTTTATGTAGTTCTGAATGTTCAGGTCAGAGTTCATCACAACACCCAGATTCCAGCCTGATTTCTAGTTTCCAGCTGTAATAACTGAAGCTGCGTGCTGAGGTCCAAAGATAATAACTTTGGTTTTGTTTCTGTTCAGTTATGTCATGGATAAAGGACCAATAAATTTTGAACTGGTTAAATGTCACATCCTTATGCTGATTTATTCTAAGCGTCTGTTCAGTGCTTGGATGGATTCAGAGTTAATTAGTTACATGGTAATGTAAAGCTGTGTATCATCTTTGTAATTATGGTAACTGTTTTTCTTGTCACAAAGTGAGCTGGCAGGTGGATGTAGATAAATGGGAGTCCTAGAATTGAGCCTTGGGTTACCACACGTGATTTCTCTCTGCTACGATGAGAACTTACCTACTGACACAAAGACAGAAGCATGAAGCCTGGTGTGTAGGAGTCGGTGTGAGTCTCACTCGTGTGTCTTTGTGCGTCTCAGTGTGCAGATGAGGCCATGGCCGTGCTCCACGGTCGGATCGTCAACGGAGTGAAGATGAAGGTGATGCTGGCTGATCCTCCTCGGGAGGAGTCTCACAAGCGGCCGCGGACCTACTAGACCAGAACTGGCAGGTAAGAGTTACATTTTAAGGAACATAAGCAAAAGATGCCTAAATGTTGCACACACTTCTACAGGGTTTCCCACAGAAAACTTGCTAAGCCTGATGGTAGGAGCGCCAGGGCAGTCACCCTGTGACCCACCATGTTTTTGAGTTAATTTTTTTTTTACCTTTACAGAAAATTTTAAAATTTTGAGTCGGTAATTATGTATTGTCGGAAGATATTATCAGCAATACCTAAACACCAACTGTAAAATCTTAAAAGGCAAACAAAAAAACCCTGTTGTTTCAGTCACTTCATACAGTTCAAACAGTTCAAAATTTATTGGTCCTTTATCCATGACTTGTCACTTTATTTGCTGAAGTTCTTGGCATGTAGACCAGTACAAGATTGGCAGTGGTTCCAGAAACCTATTACAAATAAATGATTCATAGCCTGGTGGGGACACAAGCCAAGCCTAGTAGCCTGCCAGGCTTCTAGAACTCTGGGGGAGACCCTGTATCTAACACCTCAGATCATTTCTCTCATGGTATTGTAGTTAGAATTGTGTGCATGAGTTTCACACAGGGCTGGGCGATAAGGATTAAAAATAAAATCCAATTTTAAAAAGCATTTTTTTCTAAAATAGAAATGACAAAAAAATATTGTCAAAAAGTGGATTTATTGCAATCATTCCTTCTGTGAGTTGTATTTCTGAGCATACGACGTAGGGTTAGGCTATCAGAATGTTTGTTTAGATCAGAGAATACAGTTAGAATATTAGCAGAACCCCCAGAAAAAAAAACAACAAAACATTATGAAATATGAAAAAACACGTAAAAAATTACAAGAGTGTAACTATTAGATCCTGATGTGACTACCTCAGTTTGTGTCGTTCTTTTTCTTAATAAAGTCAGTTATTTGCACGTTGTTTTATAGTTCTACTACTGATAATGATTCAATGCTGATGTGATAAAAGAATAAGTATTATTTTTAAAGCTGATTACAAAGTATAACTTCACAAGATGCTTAACATTTCTCATTTTAATAAAAAAAAATTATGTCATAGCTCTCTTAAAATTACCACTTTAATTCTCCTAATCTTATTCTGATAATATTATGACTTTATTCCCGTAATTAAAAAAATACAAATTTTCGTCTGGCTAATACTTGATGGTAGAGGTGACCTGTATCAAAAGTCTAAACAAATAGAAACTATAAAACATGTTTATCAAACAAGATGAATTGGTGAGAAAAAAAAATCTAAATTTTCCAAAAATTAAGTCTTCAGAATGTGATGAATTGAAAATGTTGATTTATTGCTCAGCCCTAGTTTCACAATAACCTGTAACTTACAGAGCCTTGCAAAAGTCTTCATATCCTGCAAACTCTTTTCATTTTGTTGTGTTTTTTGTTGTGGTTTAATGGGGTTAAATATTTTAAACCTTCATTTTTAATAGAAAATGTTTTATTTCATTTTTCTTCTTTGCTCAGTCAGGTTGGACAGAGACCATCTGTGAATGTTTTTTTTTTTTTTTACAAAGACTTTTCTAAGGCACTGTGTCTGTCAGCTTGCATGCTCTGGCTTTGTTGTTCTGCTTTCATTTAGTTCCTTGTTTCTTATTTAAAGGTAAAGTAGACTGACAGCTTTTAAGCTGAAAAGATGTCACCCCATTTCCTGTTAATAACACTGCAGCTTTTTGTTCCCCAGGCGACTGTTGTCATAACAAAACGACACCTGACCTGACAGACCAACAGACACCAACATCATCTCCTGACCTCTGACCCGACCCTTTGCCTGACTCGTATTCAGTCAGTAAGCATCTCTGTGTTTAATGATGTTTCTGTATAATTTACATTTAAAACCAAGACTTTTGTGGGAAAAAATAGGCAAAATTTGGAGTTTGAAAATTAGCTAGATTATGATTCAGAAGATTTCTTTTTGTTAAACTGTAAGCAGGATCCTGTAGTCTAAGTTTAAAGAACTTGGCCTGAACAGTCAGATCAGATATGTAAACCCATACTGAACTCAATTGAATGTGTTATTTGGACTGATTTCTTTTTCTTTTCATTAATAAAAAGTACATCAAGGTCTGCATTCAGTGTTTTTTATTCATAATTTTTATTGGATGCTAATGTTACAATTTCTGATCAATAACCCTTTTGACACTAAGACATGCAAACATACATAGCGAAAAAATATACATTTCTATTAAAATTTTAAACTTTTTCTCTATTATTAATTTTTCATTTCTTTTGTTGCAAAGTGTATTGGGAATGCACCAATTTGAAAGACCCCAAAATCCTGTTTCATCACTTCCTGTCACATGACCAAACAAATACCACAGGACCAACTCGCTCCCCTTTCTGAAACAACAAGATGGATGTAAACTCTAATTTGGCTAATATTGGCTTAGTTTTACTTATCAGAATGATCCTACCTAATATGTTATAAAAAAAAAAAATTAAAAAGGCAAATTGGCCAATACCAATATATATTGTGCATCTCGACTGTATAGAATAGCAGATATGTGTGTAATTTACACTTTTACCCTTAAGACCAGTTGGGTCTCATCAACTCCCATAAGAACACATTTTTAGGTAAAGACTACCATAATAAATTGTCGCCGATGTCCAATATTTTGGTAGATTAGTGATTGGTGGATACGTGAAAAACTGATCTGACTCACTGCTGCAAAAGTCTAAAAATCTGCCACAATCCCCCTTTGTTTTACAGTTAGAAGGTTAACTGATAGAGCCGCCCACCACCGTTTGTGACTTTTCAGACAAAAAAAATCAGTACTGGCCAGAATGAGGTTTTTTAAAAATTGGCAATCTGCTGAAAAACTGCAATTGACTCACTCCTACATAAAACAAATTTCCCATGAATAATATTATGCCAAATCTATTTAACTTACTTCAAAGTTAACCAATAATAGATTTTAGGTGTTGCAGTACAAAGCTGGTCTGCTGACACACCTTGACTAAAAGAGCCCAGAAATAAAAGGTTTATCTGTAAAGTCAAAGGATTAACCAGGTTTTACCATGATTGGGTCAGTTAAATCCACCCTAAGGAGACGCCTGCTTATTGTGATGCTGAGGTACACTTGTGTTCAGTGTCCAGGTTTTCATTATTGTTATAATACCCACCAGGTCAAGCCATACAGATCAAAATGTAGATCTCAGTAAATTAGAACATAGCAACCTTTAAGTATCAAACATTTTTCATGAACCCCTCAACTGTATGAAATGAATTTGTTCTGATGTAATACTCTAATCTTTGAAGGAATCAAATGTTTTCTAATTAAGTGGAAAATCAGAAATAAAGCTTTGAAAAGATCAGTCTGTGTGTATTTGATCTGTCAGTTGTTGCTGAAATAAACAAACTTTTCAAATCACATTACTGTGAAAGTCTGTTTCTGTTTTTCTTCCAAGTATCAAATATAGATAAAAGCACCTTATAGACCAGTGGAGAACCAGTCATACTGTGTGCTTGTTAGATCGCACCAATCAAATTTCTTTTCGGAAGTGACAAATCGGGAGTAAAAAAATCAGGAAAAAGGTGAGTTAAAGTAGAAGAAAAAACACTGAATGTAGAGTTATTTTATTTCATAAGGAGGCATCTCAGATTATTTACAATACGGAGCTGGGAATGAGTATGAATCTGGTCTCTGAGGGTGATGCTTATGAAGAAAGAGCTGGATTTAAATGAAAACTGGTCTGTCACCAGGCTGAAGTGTTAAATCACTTTAATGAAATTATGGATTTGTTGAGAGACAAAAAGTGCATCTTTACTCTGGAACTCTGGCATAAAAGGAAGTGACACTTCATTTCAGATTTATGCCTCGGATTATTAAATATATTTCTGAACGAATCACAAAGAGAAGGTTGTAGGCCCAGATTATCGCCCAGCTGTGGAGATCTGCAGAATGATGCAGGTTTGACAGTCGGTGTTGAAAACACAGGGCGTAAACACAGGAAGTGATGTCATGAGATAATCAGGCTTTTATTACTGGAGTCTCTGAAAGGTAAAATCATTCAAATGTCTGGTCTCTTTGATGTTTAGCTCCATGCATCTGTCTGTCGTTCCCTTTAGTCACTTAGTCCTCCTCTTCCTCAGTCCTCCAGCCCCAGCGTGTTCAGTTCTTCATCCAGCTCCTCCAGATCTTCTCCTGTGAACAGATTTTCATCAACAGGGACGTCCTCCTCTTCGTCCTCCCCTCCGCTGTCCTGCCCTCCTCCCTCTGCTCCTGAAAGTCCGTTTGCCTCTGCGCCACCGCAGGCTGAGTTTAATTGATCCTCTGCAAGTAGAAGAAGAAGAAGGTCAGGCAAAAATCTAAACATGTCCACTCTGTGAAAAAGTAGGACTAGATGTCCACTTTGTTTCACAGAGTGGACATCTAGACAGTCTAGAATTGGACGGATTTAGGTCAAAGTAGACATTAGCTGGTTTATCCTCTTCCTCACCGTTGTCTCCTGTTGCCTCCTCATTCCTGGAGCTGAATCGGTCTGTAGATGCTACTGTAATACCCGTATGGTCAACCTCTTGTGGAACGAAACGGGATAAGTCTATGTCCTGAACATCTGTAAGATCAGTCTGAAAGAAAGGAAGGAAGTTCAGAGATGTTTCATATTATAGCAACACAATGGAATGAACATGTTTCTTTTATGTAGTCTATTTTTTTTTCTTATAAAACTTAAGAGAAAAGCAGGCTGCAGGTCTTTTGAATTAAGTTTTAAATCCAACAGAAAATAAAAGAAACTAAAATTAACCTCATTTATGCATCAACGAATATCTTTAACCTTTGGCAGGTTTTAATAAAACTCATGCTCCATTTGTAGTTTTGATGTAATTAATACGGAGGTAAATAAGTTGACTGATCCCATCTCCAGTAAAAACCGAGGTAAAGGACGTTTGGTACTAATAAACTGCAGTATGGATAGTATTTTAATGTAAATGATCCTTTCTTTAGATTGAAACAAACATGGCTACAGAAGATAAAGTACAACTCTGCCACCTGCTGACACAAATCAGTACTGCAAAATTAGATAATTTACCAAGCTTTCAAGTTCATAATCATATCTGAAAGATTGAAGAGTTTATTCTAATATTAACAACCATTTCCACACCATCTGCTTATATGGTTTAACGTCAAATAGTTAACTGTTTCCATATTTATAAAATAATGAGGTCATAATAAAACTGGAAAACACTTCAGATGAAGTTTTTATCTCAAACAAATAAAAACCAATACATGATCCTTTTTATACATTTACCTCTTCTTCATCTTCTTCACTTGCTTCATCTGCGTACTGAGTATCATCAGCTTCGTCGTCGTCATCATCGACCAGCTCCGGCCGGAACTCAAACACCTCACGGCCGCTCACCTGGACAGATACCACCGGGTTGAAAGCTGCAGGTTCCGGTAGAAACGTAATGCCTTCAGAAATAAACATTTACTCACAATGAGTGACTTGCCAGCCTTAAAGTCCGCCTTCTTCTTCTCCAGCTCCTCTCTGGCTTTATCCACCTGCAAACAAAAGCAGAAACTGGACCAATCAGAGCCGGAGAGCAGCTTACTTCTATAGCCGTAAGCAGGACAGGAACAAAATTGACATTGATGGTGAAAAGAACTCCAACCTTCTCCTGCCTTTTCCTCTTCTTCCAGGCCAGGAAGGTCTCCAGTGTGATCCGAGTTACGTTTACTCCCAGAGCAGCCCGCTGCGCATGGAGACACATGTCAGAACAGAACCGGGGAACCCAAATGGTGACATGCTAAGAGTCGTGTCAGCATGTCATGACTATCCACGGTGCAGCCAAACGTTTGACTCAAAGACTTTCAGCTAGAGACGCACGATCTACTTTTTTTCACTTCTGATGCCGATAATGTCTCTGATCATGACACATAGAATTGGATAGAATAGATCTGCCCTTATGGTTCAGGCACATTGTTAATATCTAATCTAGAATTTCTCTCAGTATTGTGACTGATACAGATTAACATCAGATCAGTGCATCTTTAGTTTTTGACCATCTTTGTTTACAAGCGGTCCGTCTCACCTCACTCTCTATCAGCTCCTCCAATGAGATCTCCTCCTCTTTCTCCTCCTTCTTTTTGTCTTTCTTTAGTACAAAACCAGGTGGCAGGGCGTGCCTGTACATACAGTTGTCGCCCCCTGCTGGACACACCCAGAACCAGCCGTACTTGTTATTTTCTATGGCTTCCAAGAAGTACTTACACACCTGCAAAAAAGAAAACAAGAGAAATGACGGTGTGTTTGGGGGCCAGTAGGTGAAGTGGGACTGTTTCATCACTACTTTTGAACTCAGTTTGACAGAAAAAAAAAAAAAAAATACACTTACTATTTGTGTTTTGGCTTTCTTCTTCTCTGCTTCTCCGTGTTTTTTGTTGACCACTTCCTCCAGTTTCTTCTCATCCCAGTTCTCCATAGTGTCTGAAGCAGAAAGTTACAGATATGAAAGAAGTTCCCATTTCTAACTCAGGAAGCAGCTTTGAAGCCGCCTCGCTGAACGGCACATCCACCAACCTTTCTCCAGGTCTTCGTCTCTTTCGTCCACATAGACGCTTCTCTTCTCACACTTCCTCTCCATAGACAAGTCATGGCTGAACTTACACTTGTCACCTTTAGTACATTGGCCCTGCTTAAAGAATGCACACAGCACTGACTTTGGGTCGACACCTGAACACAAATCAGACAAGAAAACCGTTAGTTGGGCAAACGATGACCAGTTCAGACCAGATTGAGGCCATAAAGGGGGTCATTTTGGCTGACTGTGTGTTACCTTTACTGACTTTCTGGGCAGCAACTACAGGCTTGAACAGCTCATTGAGTTCGTCGAGCTCTTTCTTCTTGTCAGCCTTCTTACTGGTCTTATCTGCCTCTGCCTGGGCAATCTGAACACAGGAATAAAGATACCGTAGAGTTTTGGACCAGATTAGCTAGCTTTAGCAGAGTCTTTGTCTAGATTTCAGGTAAAATCCCTGCAGAATGGAGAATTGGATTATTAGAGAAACACAGATCATTTGAGCATTAAACAGATAAAGCGTGCTGACCTGTTTGGCGCTCTGCTGTCCATATTTGACCTGCTGTGTGACATTCTTAATGTACTTCTGCTGCTTGGCACCTTTCTTGTTCTTCAAGCCAAAAGTCTTGTCCTGAAAAAGAAACAGTCCCATCATCAAGATCTATAAAAACCACCAAAACCAAATCCAAACGTTTTTATATATATATAATTGTAGTTGTTGGATGAGACATTACAAGACAAACAAAAAAAAACATAATTTTGCTTTTGTGTTTACATTTATTTTCTAAATAAAGGACGACACTTGAAGAAAGGAAAGTGTTAATTGCATGGTGACCACTAACGTGGCTCCATAAAAAACTAATCACAGCTTTGACTTCAGTGTAATAAAAACCTAGAGAAGCGTTTCCAACCTCTGGCTAAAGAGTTATTAATTAAATAACTTTTTGCTTTAAATAAGTTAAAGCAAAACAAGTTAGAGGAGCCACAACTCTAGAAAACACAACCATGTATAAAAAAATAAAAAAAAAAGATATTTTTATCATTACTACCGTCGTGATAAGTGACGATAAGTACTGTTAACAAAATAAAAAGAATAATAAAACAAACAAAAAAACAACTGCTATTTATTATTTTTATCACCTTTAGATAATGGTGAGTCAGTAATTATAGCTTCACAAACAATCAATGCCTTTAAAAAATACTAATTGTAATGTGTGTGTAGAACACCAGTCAAATAAAGCATTGTGATTTGTATCACCAAACTACAAACAGAAACTATTCTTAAAAATATTGATATCCATTGATAGTTTCATTAAACAAGCAGTGAAGAAAATATCCACACCAACAACAAGGGAGGTTTTAAACATCAGTAGATGGAACTTATGAGAACAATAAAGCAAAAGTGCTGTAAGAAATGTATCACGATAATACAATAAATACATTTTAAAAAATTGCATAATTCTGTTTTGGGCACAAAGTATTCTTTCTTAAATGCTGTTAATCTTTTGTATTTTGTAGCAATACAACATTTATGTATTAGCTACTTAACAGATACCATTAAGCACCACAGATCTGGAACAAACTTCCAGAAAACTGCAAAACAGCGAGTGCCTTTAAATGAAGGCCAAAACCCACCTGGTTGGAGTTGCTTTTGAAACATAATCATGAAACGTTAAATCAACAACATGATGTGTAATGAAGGCAACATGTAATGTTTCAATTGTTGACTGTGTTCTACGACTTTGTATTTCTGACCTAAAGCACTTTGAGATGCGCTATGCAAATAAAATTTAATTTGATTTTTGACCCATAATTAAAAGCAGCAACATGTACAGCTTTCTATTGTTCTTCTGATCCCCTGGTCTAGATTCTCCACCAAATTTAATATTTAGGACTAATAGAAAAAAAATCCATCTATTTGCTATTTTCTTATTAAGCACTGTCAGTCTCCAAGTTTCATCAACACCTGACATCAACCAACAGCAGGGAAAAATGTGTATTTGATACACTGGAGATTGTTCCAAGTGGTAGTATTCAGCAGTGTTTATATTAGGCTTGAAAAATAAAAGCTCTTCAGCCTAAAGGAGTACCTGGGTCATAATTGATGAATTATTGTTCATCACCCCATTTAAAGACTAACATCTAATATGAAAATGACCTTTACAAATGAAAATAATCTATCCTGTCAGGTGGCTAATGGACGTAGAAAGACTTGAACAGTTAAAATGCATTAATAGCCTAAGATGACAGGCGCTCTGCTCAACTTTATTTCTATTTTGGACATTTTTAGGAGACCATTTATACGAAACTCCCAGATTGTCCATTACTTTTATGTGTAAACACGATGTAAAAAAAAAAAAAACAAAAACAGAAAAACAATACACAGACTATCAACGCAATCTACGACATGTGAGCATTATCTTAAATATACTGCTAAATCTTCGCTGGACCACTTTGGGCCCTTAAAGCACACTGACCGCTTCAATACGAGCTTCGTGTACAAATGTGAATTATGACAGCGTCTCATATTAACGTTAACAGTCAGTCAACTTCTTTCTTGACTAAAAAAAGAGACAGTGAAGTCAAAATAACATCTAATTGTCTATGTAGAGCGAAAGAACTTTCATACTAACTTATTATAGCTTCCGTTAGCCAACGAGCTAACAGCAAACACCGACATGCTAACTCGTGCTATATTTACCTCAATGATCTTTTCCTTCTTCTTCTCTTGAGTTTTTTTATTTCCCGTAGCCGGAGCGGGCTTCTTCGGTGGCATGTTGGTTTAGGAAACGCTATTCTATGAACCCGTGTGGCTGTTTGAGTCGGGTATGTCGGTTGGAAATGCACATAAACCAATTTAATGCTAGCAACAGGAGTGCAACGGCGGCGCTTTCAAGGCCACATGTGAGTTGTTGCTGTCCGGTGACGTCATCACCCAGCCAGGCATGACGGGTAATGCAGTAAGCGGTACATCTTTTCGCGACGTTCACAAACCCCCAAAATTTTGGGATAGTTTTGCTTTAATTCCAAAATGTACCTCACCTTTATATAAATATACACACACTCACAGCTCACAGTTAAAGTGAGACTTCTTTGGATACCAGCTTCATTCTCAATCTGCTGAGTTTAATCAGCCATTTGGAGCTCAAGTGAATATATGTATTAGAAAGGATTTAATGTCTGCAACCTGAAGATGAGTGAAGTTCACAGACTTCATTGCATTTTTACAATTTGACCACTAGGGGTCAGTATTACAACATCTGTTTGGTGATTTAAAAGGAAGCGATCAAGATGGATCAAATCGAACAGTGAACATCAAGTAACCTAATTTCTTCTAACTCAGCCCGATACCGGAAAAAAATTGCATTTCTGCTGCAATAGATTTTTATGTTCACTAGTGTTCCTCAGTTTCGCCTGAATTTAATTGTTTTTGCTTTGACTCAGTTGATTCATGCTTGAAACGTCCAAAAAAGGGAGAGAAATCTAGTCTTGAGTTGTCTATGGCAAATACTGCACAAACCACTGCTATATGAATATTCAGAAGATTACCAGAAAAAAAATTATAGTGTTACTGTTATATGTGATCACTCCAGTAGCGTAGAATATCATCAAAAACTGAATAATGTTAGGATTTTAATTCAAAATGGGGAACTCATATATTAGATAAATCCATTGCACACATTGCAATGTATTTCAAGTCTTTGATAGTGGCTTATAGACCCAAAATAAATTTTTTAGAAAATTAGAATAGTCCATACGGTCAACAATAGTACACATATGCTGTAGTAGAGTATATGCATTCAGTACTTTCTCAGGGCTCTTTTTGAATGAATGGCCAATTATTACTGCCTGGAAATATTCCACTGGATTTAAAGCAACTTGTGTTTTGTTTTCTCCATCGTTCCTCCAGACTCTGGGACCTTGATTGCAAAACTGATTTCAGTCTAAAAACAGGACTTTTGTACAACGGCATACTATCATCATTATAACTAGAAAAAAAAAAAAAAAAAGATTGAGTAAATTTACAACAGAAAACTCTGAAATTTTTAGATTAATCTTAGAAATTTCCACCCAAAATTTAAGGACATTTATGAGTTTGACATTTGCTAGAAAAACTCATAAATTTTGAAATTAGTCTCACAAATCTTGTAGAAAAAACATTGGAAATTTCTGAGTCTCAGAAGTCTAAAATTTTCGACCCAAAATTCAAATAACTTCCTCAGTTTTGCCAAAAGAATTTACGGTCGCTGGTTGATTGCTCCAATCAGAGCAGACATGCATGTGATGTCTGCTCCACTTTACATGGAGGGATCCATCCTTTAATAATTATTCTCTTATTTATTATTAATTGCAGTTAATGATTCAATAGCTTCTTCTCCCCTGATAAATAAAATCTTTGTTTGAAAACTGCATTTTATATTCACTTGAGAAATATTTAAATCTTTATATATATTAGAATTTCATTTGTTTTATTGTGACAAAAAAAATAAAACAAAAACAGGAGAAATTTCCACAGTGTATTTTCCGCAGTTGAGGAAATAGAAAGCAGGAAAGCTCCAACATGGCTGCAGTCCTTTGTGTTTCAACTCCTAACAAGTAGAAGCCCTCTTCTTTTCTGTCTTTTGCAACCAGAAGCGTGTGATAGCTGCAGGGCAGTGAGCCAATCAGCAGGGGTTTTACTGCTTCAGCTCGATTTAATCAGGTTTTTACTTAAGTTACTAATATAGTTTGATAATTTGAAATACGTTGGCCTCATCCTGGAGGAGTTCAGCGGTCAGTTCACCGTTAGTTTCTTTTTGTTGTTGTTTGTTATCACAGGGATCCAAAATGGGTCACGCGCGCTGCTCCTTTCGGGCTCCTCGTTTGCTCTCGTGCGCTTTAATGAGCTTTGATTCTAGAGGGTTAGGGACAACATTTACTCACTTTGGGTGCACACATAATGGCGTAGCTAGAAGTGCGCCTTAATGAGTCCCTCAGTGCGAAGAGTGAATTTACTCCAGTAATATCGCTCTAGTGTTACCAAGCAGCGTCCGTGTCTTCACTCCGCCGCCTCGCTCTGATGTGGTTTCCATTTCATGTGATGTGGAGGTATTTATTCATAACACGTTTATCGCGCGTGGCGCCTTTTCACGCGGAGAGAGCTTGAGTGAGAGCGCGTATCGTAACCTATATTGACAAGGTAACCACTAACTTGCACGGCTGAGGGCGTTTGACAACAAAGCCGTGTGATATCGCCTCGGGCAAACTTTTATCTCCCCCGTCTTTGTCTCGCGCCGTCCTCTCCTCTTCCTGGGAAGATATTGTGTCTCTGAGAGCAGCCTAATAAATCACAGCAACACTTTTTCCAATACCGACCTCTTCATATTCATACAGGCATTGATCTTTTTTTTTCAGCAGAGGTCACTGGTGTCAGGTGTGCGCGCGCGCGCACACACACACACACACACACACACGCACACACACACACACACACACACACACGCGCGCGCACTCCGATGAATGCATTTCAACCTGCAGCCTGTAAATGTGAGAAGCATCAACCTGCCTAATTAGCAAAGCACAACAGTAAACAGAGCCTGTCCGAGTCTAACGCCTGTCTGAGGTAATAATGATGGCCTGGTACAGAGGCAGCTTGCACAAGTAGCTATTCTTATCACTTGAACATGTTCACAGTTTTGCACATACTTTCATAAACATTGATGCTTTCATTGGGCTCTAATAAAATTGAGCACCATGTTTTAGTGTATACAATCTGAAAAGTGTGGCGTGCTTTTGTATTTAGCAATTGATTAAAAATGTTAATCATATTAATTACACTCCAGGGCTGTGATAAATAATGATTGAACATTATGCCTGACTTTGTAAGCAAGACATGCGAACATGGACGTAGCTGTGGTTCTTGCAGGAATGGAGTACTGGGCAAGCCCCGCCTTCTGCCACACTCTGACCAATTAAAATGCAAGCAATTATCATGTTGAGTTTTTTTGCAGCAGAAAGCAAGTAATGTAGTCTCCCAGGACTCAACAGAAACTAAGGGAAACTTACTCCACTGCACACGCAAACAAGTAGTAATGAACTTGTTCAGAGAACAACTGACAGATTAGATATTTTATTTTTCAGTTCTTGGTTGCCCCGCCTTTTTCTGCTTCCTCCCTGGACAAGCTTGTCTACATACACGTGTACATATGGGCTAGAAACACGGCACAAGAAAGCTGAAAAATGTTCAACTTTTGTTTTTGTTGTGGACAACTGTTCGTCGCTTGTCGAGTCTATAATGCATTGCTTGAAATAAGTAACCTTAAATCGATTAGCCTTAGAGAGGCTTTTAAGTCAAAATAGGTAGATTAACTTGCGTTACATAATATTAACGACTTAAATGTTCAGATTAACATGCATTAACGTTGATAGCCCTGAAAAAAAACGTACAACATATATATGCACTTCAAGCTTGCAGTTCCGATTAAAGAATAAAAAAATTTTTTAAAAAAGTCAACAGTATATGGATACTTTTTCAAGACCCTATCTTCAGTCTGGCTCAGTCTCCCGCTTCCAAGGACAAACGGCGTCAACCCTGACTGGACCACAGACAGCTGGGCAGGTCACCGGCTGTCAGCTTCCCCCCTTTCCACCTTCCTGTCAAGGTGCTGCTGCACACCGGGGGCAGAAGAAAAGGCCAGGAAAAGATGGCCTCCCATCAGGTACGCCCAGGTAACTACCTGCTACAGAGTGAGAAAGAACGAGAGAAAAAACTGCTCCAGATAAAAGCAGAGTCAACTGCAGCTTAAAACCCGGACCACCCATCACTTCCCCCGGCTTTTTCTCTGCCCACCGCTGAGATCTCATCATCTCCTGGACATCTTTTTCACTTCAGAACGCTTTCTGAGTTGCAGTCCTTTTTCTCCTCTGCACATCTTTCACATCCTTTTTTAAAAAATAAAAAAATGAAAAATCCAGCCCTCCCTCCATTTACTTTTCAATGAGGATTTCTTACATTTCAGGCAACCCCAAGAGAGCAGGTGTGCGCTTGTTCTATTTAGCTTTGTGTTTTGTATTCAGGTAATGAGCAACACCAGCAGCAGCATTGATAGTGACGTGTTTTTTTTGTCACCCTCGAATTGGATGAATCGTATCCTTTACTGATAACAAAACTCGTCTGCCGGATGCATTGTACCCCTGGTCCCTGGAGGCTGGTGTCAGTCGAGAGATTGTTGTATTCCTCTCCTCTTGGTGGATTTCCTTCTTGCCGTGTGATGGTTGAAAGACTCCTTCGAAATGAAGAGTCGAGAGAGAGGAACGCTTTGCTCGGTAATCCTGAGGGACTCGCACCAAAAACATCATCTTTAGTCTGTTGCTGATGTTCAGAGAGAGATGGAAATGTTGTGTGTGTGTGTGTTAGCTAGCCACAGAAATCCAGGAAATCAAACAAGAACAAAGGCCTGAACGTTTGAAATATTCAGTTTTAGATAAGTTTAATACGCTTAAACTGTTTTTAAACAAATCTTTACAAGTTAATTTAAACTGAACTGAGACCTAGGTTTTTTAGGTGGACCAGAATTTCATTCATACTTCCCCAAATGAGCCGGACTTTCATGGCAAACAGGCTGGAGTTCTACTAAAGAGGACCAAGCAGAGCTGATGGGAATGCGGAAGCAACTGTGGCGATGGGATGGGGTAACCGGTGGGTTGCTGGTTCAAACTGACATATTGCATATGTCACGGATGAACGTAAGTGATTGGTTAAAATTGAAATATTTTAACCAAGTGATTGCCTTGCCTCCAGGAAGCAATCACTTCTCAATAGCCCGGAGTCCAGACCCTCTGAACCAAGTAAAATGTAGAACAAGGGACTGGCTTCCACCAAGCTAGACATGAACCCAACAACCACACATTTTCCTACAATACACCACTACAAACTAACTTGGAAGAAGAATTTATGAAGATCATCTACATAGATTATGTCTGACCCATCCATCCATTTTCTTCTGCTTATCTGGGGTCGGGTTGCAGCGGTAGCAGTGACACCATGATGGATTTTTGGTCCATCAAGGACCAAAAATCCATCATGCAAAAATGCATAGGCCAATATTTTTTGTCCCAGTCCTCCCTGCATATGGTCCACCAGATCCGCCATCTTTTACTGAATTGCTTTACTTCAGATAGAGACACCATGTTGACACATGACCAGATTGACCACATGGTGATTCCAGCTACTTGGGAAATCTTTTCCATCCCAGTCTTTATACCGACAAGCATGTTTGTCTTTGATAAACGTGGCAACACACCTGAAATGTTTTATTGATTATTTTTACTGGCGTGCCATAAAACTGTTGAGATTTTTTTTTTTTCTTATCAATATTTGTGTTTTTCTATTTTAATTCACTCCTGATATGCCTTCTATTGTGTATTCCACTTCATTATTATATTGTTTATTCAATTTACAAACTATACTCCTCTCGGGGGACAACAGATATTGAACAGCGCTGCACAGAATCAACAAAAAGGGGTGAGGGAGGAAGTGAGGTAGGGATGAAAGTGGTGTTTTTATTGGCTAATAGTTGGAAAAATAAATGAATTTGATAGAGCTTAAATGAGGCTCAGGTGAAACAATTCATTCGTGACTTTGACCATAAATTGTGTTTACACAAGCAGGTTACAAGCCTAAAATGATTAGATTTGCATCATGAAGTCAAATAGTGTGAAGTCTTGCTTTTAGGTTACTGTTCCATTAGGTACAGTAATGTAAAAAAAACAAAACATGGCTAAGTATATCTTTAACAGCAATAATAAAATGAACATAGAGAACACATTTTGGTGTCTAAAGTTGAAACCAAATTTTTACATCCACCTTATGAAAACCTTTGTAAACCTTTTTTTCTGACATTGAATTAGTCTCACCAGTGTTTTTCTAAGTGGGTGGCATCAGGGGGCGCTAGAGGGGCCTCAGAAAACGAGGGATGATCAGAAAGAAATGAATTTAATACATTTTTTAATAAGAACATTTTGATAAACTTTTTTTTTAATCAGACAATTTAATCTGTTTTTCAACCGTTGTAAAATATAAGTTAAAATAATAAATCTTACTGGCTGAGTTGATTTGCTCCTCAACTCAACTCTCAAAATAAGAATATTTTTGATACATTTTTCAATATATAAATTGTCTTTCTGTAGCATTTATAAATACAGATGAAGAATTTATTGCTACATATGGATTTTTTTATTGTTTCTTTTTATTTCTTAAAGTTTCATACGCTAACAATGTTTACTTGAATCAGGAAACTTATTCCTTTATTTGCTGCACTGTCCCTATACTTCTAATGAAACGTGTCCCCTCGGAGGGACAGTTTTTAGAAAATAAGGATGAAAAAATTGATGGGATTCAAAATTGTACTTTGAGTTTGAAATTGTATCAGCCTTGGAAGTGCTCAGGAATATTATATATAGAATAAAAAAAGGACTCAGTAGCACAGATGTTGATTGGCCTTTAGTCCTAAATAAATCACTGGCTGTGAGGCTTCATTTGGGTCCTAATAGATTTGCCATGCATCCAGGTGACACATGGTTAACTGAATTTACATGTTTAGTTCCAGTCGCACAACAACACAATTTCCAGTCTGTTTCTGAATTAAACCTTTTAACCTCAGTATCTATCTATAGCTATAATATATTTCAACAAAATTAGACAGATTTCATAGTGTATACTTGAATCACTCTTCATGCATGCCTTTACTTCCAGTTACTCAAGATACTGGAGTAGTTGTCGAAAATTGGTTCCAGGTTGGCAGAATTTGCATTTCCACATCACGGACAGTCTGTCTTAGAGCTGGCAGGTGAAATGTATTTCCATCCTCCCTACAAAAAAATAAGGAGACCCCAGCTGAAAAGTCAGACACCAAATTCCTCATCACTTATTTATTAGAGGCATTGATATCATTTCAGATGCCGCTTTTAGCAAAGCTAATCAGTCACTGTTGACTCAGTTAGCTTATCAGCTTAAAGAAAATTAAGTCCATAGTTGAGCTTTCTCTTTGGAAACCAGTGAGTTTCTTCAGAGTTTTTTTTTTTTTTTTTTTTGTCGTCTTGCAGGAATGTCAGGAATATAATTTGTCTTTCTTTTGCTTGCACCGCCTTTTGCAATCTGCGCCATATCCTCCCTGATGTCATTTCACCCTATTTATTCTTCATCCAGAGAAACTCCTATTAGGTTGTAATTGTGAAGTACTTTTGTTGCTGTTTTGTTTTCCTTTTGCTTTTTTTCTTCTTTTTTGTTTTGCTTCTTATTCATAAAAAGCACTTTGAAATGCCTTGTTGAGGAAAATATGCTATTTAAATCAAATGTCCTTACCTTACTTCTGTAAACGAAAGCTTTATTAAAACAGTTTGCATAATTGCTGAACAAAATAAAAGTAACTTACCTCTGGCATTCTGTCACTGTTGAGCCAGCTGTGGGATGACAAGAATCTGGCCAACTGGTAACAAAATAAAAGCACGTACAAAGATTGTTACGTTTATTTATTTAGGGGTTTGACTGATTCATTGCTATTTAATATATCTTATAATTGCTTAGAACTGTGCTGGTCACAAAGATGGCTGAAAAATGTTTAAAACTTGAAGAGTTTTGTGAGGTCTTTAGAGAGCTGAAACTACACAACTTTACACAACTGGAGGAAACATATAACTTGTGAAGCATAAGCAAATCAGTTTATTTTTAAAAAAAGAAAATCTATTTCCAAATGCACAAAAGGTAAAAAAAAAAAATCTATTTTGCAAAAAAAACAAAAAAAAAAACATCCATCTTGTGTTGTAGAGGGCCTAAACATCCACACAATCTCTGGATGGAGCCCAGAAAATATGGAAATACACTCATGCCACATTGTTTTTTTTAAAATGAGAAGCTCATGGTGTAAGTGCGGCAAGCTCTCACTAGTCTAGCTCCTTAAAGCTCTTTCGTACGCGACACATTTCTTCTAAAAAATAAAGAGGTCTTGAATCCCACGGTCATCTTTAAGCCTTTACTGAGCAAAAGAGAATAAAAATAACAAACAG